>CM055278.1:6591950-6621535 GCA_029237695.1 Conchocele bisecta | reverse complement strand
ACAATCTTCGATTTTGGTTCAGAATAGGTCTCCGTAGAGAAATCTATTATTTTGGGTTTTCCAAAATTATATTTTTAACTCGTTGTCGTTGCTGCTGTGAAATTTCCGCGCTTATTTTTCGCGAAACGTTTTCCACTCTAGATTCATTATTGGTCTATGTCTCATCCACAAACACATAATGCGAATAATTTCAGGACGTTCAGTCCTTTGATACTATAGTAATATACCCCTGATGTTAATTGCAATGCGCATTAAATATTTATATCGGAATTCTCTTAGTTTTGTGCTGATCGTAACGATCAGCACAAAACTAAGAGAATTCCGATATAAATATTTAATTCTTTTGCGAATAATAGATTATTGAATTTATCACATGTTTTGTTTTCGATTTCGATATAAAATAGGGAATAAATGAGCAAGCAATAACCAGTTATTCAATTATTTGAGCTGCAAAAAGCAAACCCTGCATTTTAAACTTTATTATTGCATTTACTTAATTTGAACAGGAGAATTTTCATTTTGTGTGTGAGTATTTTGTACTCCCAGTTTTGATAATCAATGCGTATTCAGCACAAAATCAATTCCTAATAACTAAAATATGCCGAAAATACGCGCCTTATCTGGAGCGTGGCAGTTATGAATTCCATTTATTATTCCTTTCTTTTATTTATTTTTCTGTCATTCACTATACACCAGGTGGACGTTTCACTAAACTTCGTACGACTAAAATGTTCGTAAGTGCAAAATTATGATAGTCTGTAAATTTCACATTAACAATGTTTTCTTGTAAACAATTACTGGATTTACATTTATTGAGCATAGGCTGCATATGCAGCCGATGCTCAATAAATGTAAATCCATCAATTGAAATCTCCAGACGATCCTCAAGTAGCGCTTACGAACATTTTAGTCGTATGAAGTTTAGTGAAACGGCCCCCAGGACCTCGCCGTCGTTGACAAAATGTTTCATAGAAACGTTGCACAGAATTGCGTGATAACCTTAATTCATATTAAAAGATACTAACCTGGTGTTCTCTCACAAAATGGTTCATTTAATTACATTGGCGCCGCGGGAAATGCGCAATTGTTTACTAATAGGCCGCCATTTTCTCTTGGTATAAGCAATTTCATGAACTGTGACAAAAATGGGTTCGGGCGAGAAATTATCTTCCGTATTCGATCGCCGTTTTTGCCGTTTTTCGCAGATACATGTAAATGTTTCGAAAAATGCGAAATAATCAGTAGATTTGACTGTAACCAGTGTAGATCCTGATCAAATGGCACATTTCTGTATTCTGATAATGATCTATGTTGCTTGTAAGACGCACGGCGGTTGCTTCATTCAATTTGATGGAATAGCGAACAGTACAGATCCTGATCAGACTGTGTGCGCAGGCTGATCTGGATCTACACTGGTCGCAAAACCCATACGCCCCATTTCCGTAGTCATGTGGTCTGCATGGTGGCTCCTAAAGGACGCTACTTATCGTTCCTTCGCCACGAAGAAACGAAGAGACGAAATGTCCCTAGTTAGCGTCCTGTAGGCGTAAAACAGCGACGAAACGAAGAAACGAAGATTAAGGGGCGAAGAGACGATAATTAGCGAGGCGAAAAGACGAAGCTTAATTATTAAACTTCGTTTCTTCGTTTCCTCGTCACACTAATCTGTGTTCCGTCGCCACGAAGAAATGAAGAGACGAAACGAGCCACCATAGATTTGTGATCAGTCTACAAATGTCTACAAATGATTTCCTATGGGAATTTAACATGGGACATGGGACAAAAGGAGCTGGATGAGATGCAGGAGGAATCGAACAATGAAAGATGTTTACTCCGAAACCTGGCTAGATAACTATGAAAACAAGTTATATTTTGAAAATCGGTCCACAAATCCCGAAATTATTTAAAAAAATAGATTTTTGGCCATTAAGCACACTACATCTAAACATATTTAAATGCAAGTAATGTTTCATCAATAACAAAAAAACTCACCCTCCCCAACAAATAATAATTGAAATTCCATAAAATATTGATTTCACTGCGAAAAAAACCCAAACAGTTTTCCTATGGGAATTGAACATGCCTGGGCATCTTGCATTTCTATGGAGTTGAATCTCGAAGAACATTGAAATCCTTTCGAAACAGTGAGGAAAACGACACCTCATGTAGCCATCTGACCAAAGCGATTTTCGAATTAAGATCATGTTAAACTTTCACATGGTTACTATGGCGGCCATCTTGAATGTTAGTAATTCGGCAACACCTACAGTACTTGATAATGCTACATGTAATCAATACAATTTACACAATAACAATAGCATAGTCATTGAAATATTATTTTTGAATGCTATATTGAAATAACATAGGCATTTCTTGTTTGGTGACTTCAATTTGGCGGCCATTTTGTAAAGAACTGGTCACGAACATTGACCGCAAATGTTCGTGCCCAATTTTTCAAATTTCCATCTAGTAAAATGTTATGTCATAAGTATCAGTTACTCAATTAAACATTAAAACTATCTCGACTTGTAAATGTAGTCAGGGTCAAACAGTACTACTTCTGATATTGTAAAAAATAGCTCATATTGCTATGAAAATATCGTCAACTTTGAACTTAATTTTACGGAAACTATCGTACATGTTGTGAATATTTTTCATATCGCACATGTTCTAATGTACAACAGAACATGGCGTGTCTCGTATGTATTTGCAAAGTAGTTGTATTTTCATTCACTGGAACAAGACATTTGGTATGGCACAACAGTGTATGTTTGCAACGTCATATCAACATGTTCCTCTCGGGACGGATACATGTGTAGATATATATATATATATATATATAGAAAATATGTATATATAATATACATAATTTTGTTTTCTATTGAAGCACAATGGAACGCAAGCCGACAATATTTTTCGACATTGAGGCCTCGTGAGTTCATATTGGTCAGTACCGGAACTACGTTTCGTGGGAATACATTTCGCCTTGCAAAATTGTTCCTTCTAAATCACCACTAATGTGTTTATTTTCTTTATATGTTGTATAGCTTTGTAGGCGCATATACATTGCTAGTGATATATAGTACGTATATAATAAAATGGCTATTTGATTTGTGAAATAATTAGTCACTCTTTCCGCCGCGCAACGATATTGAACTATAACAGTATGTTCTATTGATGTCGTATTACTGTGTTTGACGGCCATATCATACTATGAAACAAAAACTAGCGTTCGCAACGCTACTTATGTTTCACAATATTTATTAAAAACCCATGTTTTCTGTTACGCCAAAATCGACGAAATCCACAAATTGTAACGCCGATGGTGCCCCGGATGTAGTTCTAAGGGAAGTTACTCGTGACTTTCCAAGTTCGGTAACCTATTTATAAGACTGGGATACACCACCACCTGCGTTAATCTTTCAGAGAGTATCCAGATTTCTGAACATTGTAACATTGCCGTTGTATTGTATTGTTCGACACCGCTCACAGCCGTGTTGAAACATACAGCGCGTGCTGTTTGACCATGGCTGTAGACAATGCTCACTTCGGGCCAAGCCAAGCAACACCTACGTAATGCATGTGTCTCATGACGTTATAACTTGATGCGACGTGTACTGCGGCCCCGAAACATGTATGTGTAAATCAGCTATTTGAATGGAGAAGATTATCAAAGTAGTGACAGTACTGCATATATGATATACCTTGAGCCAGCAATAACCACCCCCCCCCCATGTGGGATTTTTGGTGAGTATGATTTTCGGATTCAGTAGCCTATTTCCTATCAATCCTGGTTGTATGCGCTCAAAAAGCCGCTGGATGAACAAATGGCGGCCATTTTACAAGATGGCCGCTGAACAGTATTATAATGTTATATTAAGGACTGTTAACTTTCAGTCTGATCAATATTAGCCGGGTAAATTGATATAATTAAGTCACAATGTGTATATAAAATGATTTAGAATACATCTTACATTTAATTACATCCGTAAATGGCAATAAATTTCAAAATGGCTGCCGAAATAGGCTGTTTTACAACATTTTTCTGCGAGTCGTGTGCTGTTACGAACAAATACAGGCATTCATAAAGTTGAAACACATATACATTGCTTTCCTTCACAAATACATGGAAAATACAGGAGATAGTGATGCATTAGCCTTCCAAAATTGTCAGAACAGACAAAATGGCCGCCAAAATGTTCTTGTTTTGTTCTATTCTTTACTGTATGGTGTTGTTATAAACAGCATTTCATGCTTCTATTACATGTATGCATACCAGTTTGAGGTACACAAATCAATTAATTTGATAACATATACATATCCAGGTATACAATGCTATAATATATATTCAAAATGGCCGCCAAAATGATCAGATGTTCAATAATATTGATGATGAATCTGCAGTTTTCAGTAATTAAACAACACTAACATTGTCATGTATAGAGTGTGATATTCTGCTTATTTTCAAAGACAAATACGGATGTATTTCAATCAGTTTGAGTATTGAAGAACTGTTTCAAAGTGTGTCCCAAATGGATTGACTGTTGAAAAGGAATACAATATTATTATTGTTAACGAGCACACTTCTGACAATTAAGCGAGCATGATGATCAATGGCCAAGGCAGTATGTAGTATGGTATGATGAATGGCATGGGTATGCATATTGCAAACATGCATGGCTTTCTCCCACATTAAGCATCACGCATATGTCTGCACATGTGACAATAATTTAAATTAACCCTTGGTCGTGAGTTGGATTGGAAAATAAATACAATACATGGTAACGATATGTAATTCATGCAGTCACTGGTGTAATCAGTTCTACATTAACCACTACATGTGCTGTATTCATTCTTCTAATTAAACATTATTGAAACTGATACACCAAAATCCGAACCATATACAGTGTCAGCATGACTGTCGATCAGTTTCAAGATGACCATCAATATGGTCGCTTTTTCAATTAGGAGATGTGATATTTACGGATCCATATGTACACTTTTAATACAGCTTAAATTTCTAAAATTAGTTGATAATACCCTTAGCACGAGGAGGTCCCGTATCTTGCGATGACACCAAACTCTGCTAGCCCATGACATATACTCGAATACATGTCTGTGGTTGCTATAGTAATGTAATATGATTGTCCATCAGCGGTGTAATAAATTTGAAAGACAACCATAGGGAGTGCTATGCGGATTCAATGCCACACAGGGGTATATGGAGGCAACGCCGTGTCTATTGGCTAAAAACTACGTGTGGTATGTATGTGATAAATAGGTACAATGTAAATATAATTTTGCATTCATACACACGGTACATGGTTGAGTTGTTTGATCATTATAATGACATTACCTGTTGTCAAATAGAGAATATATATATTCAGACGACCCCAAAGAGCCAGCAAAACACATAACTGTGGTACAATGCTGCAGAATTTAATTTAATATATCTCGATACAATTTTGATACATTACATACTATGTTATGGAGATTACGTTATCATTCATGGGGATTTAAATGTATATTGATGAATGTGTGTGGCTACACGTGGTAGATGTTCATTCTTCTTAAACTGGACTAGATTGATGTTTGAATTCCCCGGAATTATAATTAAGAACACCGAATGTTGAAACATATTGGACAAACTAGTTTATGTATGCGTACATAACAGCTATATGAATATAGTGGATATATTTGAAGAGCATATGCATGCTTTTAGAAAGATCATGCACCTTCATTGTCTTCGTTTATATGAAAAATATGAAACGGTATATCAACCATACAGGTTATCAAATGTCACTATTATGAAATCATAGTTAAATATTTACTTACAACGCCTCATTTACAAAATACAATATCGTAATGGGTGTCTCTCAAATAATATACCTGCATGTATTAGGGTATGGCCATGATGCATGCACTGGTGTGCACTTACACTGGTAATGGATGACGGTCATACACATTGGAACACACACGTTCTCGTATGACACAGGTGCCAACTACACATTTGAATCCTATTCCTGCTGATGACTCGGAATGGGTTGAGGAAATATTATTGGAATGCACGATAAATAGTGTGTACATTATGTGGAACCAGGGGTATATCTCAGTTTCATCGGTTCTACTACCTAATCTTATTTTTATGTCATAAAAACTAATTTACTTGCTGGCTGTCATCTTGAAAGTGTATAACAATATGTGTGTCCTCTTTTACTCCAGCTTAGCTTGCTCGTATTATGTACAGCTATCTTATTGTTCTGTATTTTAGTATTTACTGTGTCATACATGGAGTAATATGTGCTACAAATCATCCATTCAGCATGGTACAATATATTCTATATCCAGTTTGCAAATTAGTACCTACAACCTATACTATTGACAGTAATAATTATATTTATTTACTTATTTCACTTCATGGCGTTTTAAAGGCCTGTCAACAGCTGAGAGTAATAATTATGTGTATCAGCGACGTTCATGTGGCGGACACAACATAGTAAACATGGTAATTGTCTTGGTTCCATAAATAGGAAATGGACATATAGAGAGACGAACAGACACATTAATTCTGTATCTGAAATGTGTGTGGATAACTAATACAACTATGTGGCTGTGACTGGATAAATGGGGCTCATGGGATTTGCGACCAGTGCGGCTCCTGATCAAATAGCACACTCCTGTACCCTGATAACGATATACTATGCTTGTTAGAAGCATGATGGGTGTTTCACTGATGGAATGGCGAACAGTGCAGATCCTGGACAGACTGTGCGCATACACAGGCTGATCGGGATATATACTGGTCACAGAACACATAAGCCCCATGTGTCCAGTCACAGCCACATATACAGGTGTTAGTAGCTATACATTCACATGAACCTTTCATAAGTATTTGGCAGCGTATATAGTAAGACAAATTATTATATGTAAAATGGTCATTGTAATTTCAGTGGGTGGTGAATATATAGTTAAAACTACTTTTGTTTTAACATTGCATCATCTGCTCTAGACATTATGTAATCAGAATATGGGCATTCACTATATATTTAAAACACTAGTAAGTACAATTACCATTGATACAATTAATAGACACCGAGAGAGATTTGCATAATGAGACATATAGCGTAGTTCTTACCATCACTAAGAAAATGCGAACACTCGGTCACACTGTATCTGAAGTATGCACGGATAGCTATCAGTAGTGCCTAAGTAGTTGCATATGCATTTAACAATATATAAGCAAGTGACAGTGCATAACATAAATTAATTTCATTACATGTAAAATTCCCATTGTAAAATGTGTGGGTGGGGAATTGTGAAAACTACTTTGTTTTAACATTGTATCATAGACTGCAGACATCAGATAATCGGCATATATGCAATTAACATGTCTAATGAACACTCACTACTAGGTACCATTGACACGATGAAAATACAAAAGTACCATACTTTTATGGAGTTATTAAGGTAGGTGTTTTGCCATTGACATTCAGTGGGTGGGGTAACAAAACGTGCAAAATTCTTCATCTGAATTAGCAGATATTATTGAATTGAAAAGTATTCTATTGTATAGTTACGAACACATCAGAAAACATACAAAACTGCCATATCAGTTGTTTCTAATGATACAAAACAGTCGATGTTCAATGAAAAATGTGATTTTTCACAATTGCAAAAAGTCTGAGGGTGGTATACTTCAAAATGGTGCCAACAATTCATCCAGCGGGTTACAGAGCGTAGACATATGGCATAGAACTCGTAATTGAATTTAGTTTCAGAAAAAAATATGTCTGCAAAAATCCCATCGTGGGGGGGGGGGGGGGGGGGGTTTTCAATTATCAAATTACACGATATTTACGTTCGATCATGCCCAGCCGTGGGTAATCGTTTGCCGTGGCACTCGGGAACTACAGCCTTGGGGTTCAAACAGTTCCCTTGTGCCACGGCAAACGTTTATCCACTGTTGGACATTGTCGAACCGTATATGTGCAAGATTAGCGCAGGTGGTAGTGTATGCATACCTGAGCTGGGTGATTTCTGGTGGCACTGATGGAGTACCCCGCAGGACCGTGGCTGATCGTTGACTCCGCCCATCGCCGAGTCTCCGCCCACATAGTCACCGTATGCCCCGTAATCTGTATAGTTATAATCACCGTACATATCCAGGTTTATAGACGGCGGACGCTGCGATAATTCTAGTTCATACGTGTGTTTTGCATCGTGTAACACTAGAGACGATATTAAATTCCCCCAAATGTGAGTTGTTTGGAAGCATGCTAAGAATATTCCGTGGAATCTGAACATTTCGCGTTCTAACCCATCTCTATTAAGCTTGGAAGAATCGAATGCGAGTTTGAGAATATACGAAGACTCGGCAGTCCAGAGTATTCCTTGCCCCACGCCGGCGGCGATGGCTAGCGGTATTAAGGTGTAAAATCGAGGATAAAAGTTCGCCGCTGTCCATGTGATGAAGCTAAATATTCCACAAACTAACGCCCACTTTGCTGTGAATGAATTGATAATAATCGGGGCCCACATGCATGTAAGACACATCGTCCCATGAATGCAGGTCATTGCAATGATACCCAAGTCGTTGTCCTTGTTCAGGGACGATTGTAGATTTTGAATAGCTCGGAATGCTGAAAATACTAAAATAAAACTTGAACACAACAACACTAAATTCTTTTTAAATCCGAATACTTTCAAAGGTCCATAAATTGAAGGCGCTTCCGAGCCGGGTGTCATTGGTTCGCCCGGCCCTTGTGTGTCTGGAGAGAAGACCGAGTCCTCGTTATATTCGTCGACCGGCTCACTGAAGCGAAGATCTAAATGCAGCTCCTTGTTGGCGCTGGGACTGTGCAGACTGGCGGTTGAGTTTGCACCAGCTTTCTGCGGCGACGGATTGTTGCGCTTTTTCGCGACAGCGGCTTTGAGCTCAGCGATATGGTTGTCTGACGAAGAATTTGGAATGCGTGTTCTCGTTATATCGCTCGCCATGTTTAACGGTGGCGTCACAACTGAACTGTTGTTTGAAGCGTGGTTTGCGGTTGGTGTACCGTCACCACACGCGGAGTTCATTGGCCGTCGTTCACTTGCATTCAATTGGTCAATGAAATTTGATTGTGATTGGTCAGATGGCGATTCGCATACATTTAGTAACTCCATCTGCAACCCGCGAGTCGCTCGAATATAACTCTCTTTTCTGTTCTTTTTCTGAATGATTCCTTCAATGAAATCGGGAGTCTCTTCTCCATCCGAAGTGCTTTTACGCACGGCGTATCTGTAGCTCTCACTCCGCTGTCGCGCCTGAGTTGCATAGGTATAACTGGGTCTCCGTGGGCGATAGAGCCCGAACCCCATCCCAAGGCCGCTGATGTCCCAGGGGGACAGGTGGTGCTGTGAAGACATTGTCTTAAATGCCTAGACAATAAGTGGAATAGCTAGCAATTTGACTGAAGTACTTGAAGTGCCACGCCTCCCGTTTGCAGCCCACCTTCATTGTACGTCGTCTCTACATCAATGAACATTCTGTAAGTATAAACAGAAACTTACATGAGTGATGATGATTTAATATTGATATTTATTAAACGAGTTTACTGCTTTCATAAGAAACGAGGCTATGCCTCGTTTCTTATGAAATCAGAAAACGAGTTTAATAAATATCATATTAAAGCAACACAAATGTTAAATTATGTTATTGCACAAGCCCATCATCATAATTTGAAGCTGTATTGATTACCTAATGTTTGTATATTTGCATATTTATTACACTAGTGTGTTATGATGTTTCTTACACTGTGTTATTAAACTGTGAAAGCCCATCTTATGCACTCAACAGAGAATACCAGGCTAGTGCATTATGTTGATACCTACTGCATTTTCTAATTAAAAACAACGAACACGATGCATTGAAAGAACAACCTGCATCTGAATAGTTGAGAGCCGCGTATTTAAAGAAAGTATTGGTTTCACGTAGTGTGCACATCGTCATGCACACGGAACAATGTCTAGTACTGCATTATGATGATTGCTTGAATAGAAACGGTAAACGTTGATAAATAACATCGGTCACCACTCACTGTTTTGGATGCATTTCTGTGGACACACCAGAATCACCAAGCGGGATTGTGGTGTGCACATCGGCATGCACACGGCACAATGTCTAGTGCTGCATTAGGATCATTGCTTGAATAGAAACCATGAACGTTGATAAATAACATCGGCCACCACTCATTGTTTTGGATGCATTTCTATGGACACACCAGAATCCCCGAGCGGAAATGTGGGGTGCACATCGGCATGCACACGGAACAATGTCTAGCTAGTACTGCATTCTGATAATTGCTTGAATAGAAACCGAACCCCAATAAACTTCTGGGTATATCCAAAATTGGTCATGAACAGTGTTATATATGGTTCATATTTCTCACTCGTTGTAGGTCGTGGTCGCCATTTGAACCGTTTGATTATAACGGTTTGAATGGCTTGTCGCGGCATGCAGCCTGGGTGAGAAAGATGAAAATAGTATATGAAATTTAATGAGGAAAGAAAGAGTTTATAATGCAGTGGACTAGCAACAAGCTGATTGTGAAATGATTTAGCCTAATCATATCTCTTGGCTAATATGTCTAGTGAGAACACATTTCCATGAAACCATCATACATGTTTGTTATATGGCTATACATGTGCTATCTATCTATCTATCTATCTATCTATCGATACTGTGCACGCTCCAATCGGAGCATTATGACAGGAAATATGGTGGCAAGTTGAGTTGATCAAGTACATATGAACAAAAAAAACAAAAACAAAAACATATATATGTGGTACTAATATTTTACACAAGGATATTGAAAAAGACCAAAGATAGACTTGCCACTAAAACTATTTACAAGAAGTGGGTGTCTGCTACATGAGAAAAAACAACATCATGTAGCAGACTGTTCCATTTAGATTTTGGATTTGAACCTGGATACGGTTTCCGAGGAAACAATATCGATAGGTAGACAGTTCCATAACGGTATAAGCTTGGGGAAAAAAGGAGAATTTGAAAGAATCCGAATAAGCCAGTGGTCAACTGTATTGATACGGGTGTTTGGCAGAGGATCGAGTTGACCTGGGAATAGCAACCAGATGGAGGTACGTGTTTTTGTCACAATCTCAACAAGGTCATTGTAGATTTTGTAGAAGAATATGAGGCAGGCCTGGTCCCTACGTTGGGCTAGAGTTGGCCATGACAGATCTTCTAGCATGTCGCCAACGTGGCTTTGGTTTCGCCATCTTCTACAACACCACCTAGCAGCAGTTCTCTGAATTTTTAAACTTTACTAATGTCTGAAACTGTATATGGGCTCCAAATGCTAGCAGCAAATTCCAGTTGAGGCCTGATCATAGTTTTGTAGGCTATGTCTCTTGTACATTTGGGAGCAAGGGCAAGGTTTCGTCTAAGAAAACCAAGTGTTCTGTTTGCTTTGCTGGTAACGTTTTGGATATGTGTGCCCCAGGACAGATTATTAGTAAAGGTAAGTCCTAAATATTTTGCAGAGGGTACGCTTTCCAGTATCTGGTCATGAAGACTATAGTCGTATACAAGTTGAGAATTTGGCAGGTGACTACTGACTCTGAGGGTGTGACATTTTGAAGCATTAAATTTCATGAGCCATGTTGTTTCCCACTTAGTTAGCGAGTTTGGCAATGTCGTCTTGAAGAGCTTGGCAATCTGTATCTCTACTTATGTTTCGATAGAGAACACAGTCGTCAGCAAATAGACGAACAGTGGAATTTACATCATCCGGCAGATCATTAATGTAGAGGAGAAACAAGACTGGGCCCAGGACAGAACCCTGGGGGACACCTGATAAGGCGTCTGCTGGGTCTGAAGCAACACCATCCAGAACAACCGTTTGGGTTCGGCCTGAAAGAAAAGAATGAATCCATTTGTTTGTGGTTCCCCTTATCCCATAGAAGTCAAGTTTGTGTACTAGTCTGCGATGGGGGACTTTGTCAAAAGCTTTGGCAAAGTCCATGATAATGATATCTGTTTGCCTGTGACCTTTATTGTTTGCCCTGTCTAGGTTGGAGGAGAGATCATGAACAAATTGTACAAGTTGGGATTCACATGACCTGCGACTTCTAAATCCGTGCTGGGAGTCTACTATTATTTTGTTTGTCTCTGCATGTTTCATTATGTTGCTAACAATTACGTGCTCTAGTGTTTTGCAGCAAATGCATGTTAGGGAAACTGGGCGGTAGTTAGCAGGGTCATATTTTTCGCCTTTTTTGAAAATAGGTGCAACATTGGCCAGGCGCCAGTCATCAGGAACTATGCCGGACTGAATAGATTTGTTGAAGATACAGACTTTCGGCATTCACTCAGGACACGAGAACTGATATTATCCGGTCCTGTAGCTTTGTGAGGGTTAAGCTTGCCAAGTAGCTTTTCAATGCCATACTTGTCAACAGTTATATCGGCCATGCTCTGATATGGGCTTTGTCCTTTATCTGGGAGGGAACCATCAGGTTCGGCAGTGAAGACAGACTTAAACTGGGCATTTCAAATGTCAGCCTTGGTTTTATTGTCCCTGATCTCAAGATACCATTATCTCTAAGGGAAGCTATATTGGAGGAGTCGTTTTTTTGGCTTTTGATAAAAGACCAGAACATATTTTGTTTATTGTTCTGTTGTGCTCATTGTCCGAGTCGTTCGGCTCATCAGAAAAAATACCAGATATGTATCGCCAGTAGGCATCTCGAATCGATTTTTGAACATGCGCTCTGAATTTATTGTATTTGGTCTTGAGCTCAGTGGATGTAGAGTGTTTTACTTTATGGTACAATTTCTCACGCTTGTGGATTAGGCGTTTAATGGATGTGTCTATCCAGGGACAACTATATTTGGATTTGGTCATTTTGGATGGAATGAACCTGTCTATAGCAAGTGTTAGTTCAACCTGAACTCAGACCACATTTCATTGACCGACTTGTCAAGTGAAGAAGTAGGGAAATTGACACTAAATGTCCTAAGATAGTCCCGGAGGCCTTCCATGTCTGCCCGCTTGTATAGATGAATTTTTCGTGGTGATTGACGAATTCTCTTGGCCTTGATGTCATACTCCGCAAAGACAATATCATGATCAGATTTGCCTATAGGGGGCATACCTTTCACTCGAGTGACTGGGGCAGGATTGTTTGTAAGTAAGATATCTAATGTTTTGTCAAGTCTTGTGGGAATATTGATAACCTGGGACAGGCTGTGTTCTTGGGCAATGTCTACCAACTGTCTCTGAATGTTGACTTTGGGGACACCAGGAGGTACGTGCATGTTGGCCCAATCAACATCATCGCAATTGAAATCCCCCCCAATAAGTATATTTGCATTCTTTAGGACATTATCCTGCGCAGTGAGGAATTAAATTTATCAAGGTAGTCTGGGTCCGTTACATCTGGTGGCCTGTAAAAGGAACAAAGGTATAGGGCCTTACACCCTACAATCTCCAATTTGCACCACACACCTTCGCAGTTGCTCTGGAGCTCGGGTATGGCTGAACAAACAAACTCCTTTTTATGAGCTAGGAATACACCACCATGAGCATCCCCTAGTCTGTCCCTCCGAAATGCCTCATAGTCACTGGGAAATATCTCAGAATTAGAGATGTCCGGCGAGAGCCACGACTCATTACCTATTATGATGTCCGGTTTGGAGGAGTCTATGATGGAGAACAGTTCTGTTTTTTTGTTTTTGATTGATTGGCAGTTCATGATCAAAATACGAAGAGGATGGTTGAGAATCGACTTGTTTCTAGGCCGTCGGGTGTTGGAAGTGATTGGGGATGAGGTCGCAGCCGGCTCCCCTATATTTGTAGGCAGCGGACTATCTGGTAGTGAGCCAGAGTGTGACAAAGACAGCGAGTCAAACCGATTACTTGTTTCCAGAGGTTCCGAGTCGAAAAGGGAAGTGGAAAAGTTTGGGAGGCCACCATTTAGGCAGACCCATGTCATGCTGGAGTTACCAGACCGATTGAAAATACTGTAGGTTGTGGAATTCATCCCTTGGCAATCAATGTGATACCACCTAGAGCATGTGTCACAAACGATACCCTATCTGACCATCCAACATCCTGGTCGCACACCCCACAAGGAAAGTGTGAAGTGTTCGCTGTTGAGGCGTCAGCTGTTGACGGACCCGGATTTGATTCGATATCCCATGAATTCTGAGAGGTAATCAGGAATAAATATAGCAAGTACGGTTTGCTATCAATGTGGGTGGAACTTATTGATTTAAGACAGAGTCTGATTGCAAGTAGTGTCACTCTTGGTCGCAATTTATTTATGGCACAAACTGACAGTGGAGAGAAAGAGACACCTTTGTAGACAGGGGAAACTGGTTCCTGGGAGACCTCTCTCACTTTGCTGCTATGTATCATCAGCACCACGACTAGGAACACAAACAGGGTACTGGGATGCATCTTACCTCAGTTTAACATGCAGAAATGGACAAAAAAGCTTCAAAAAATGCCAAAAACCCGAACCGGATGTTGACCATTGACAACAGGAAGTGGGACTGAAAAGTGCTCACCAAAGAAGCAAATTTGGAAAAAATTATCAAAACCCACAAAAGTGAATGAAACTTATCCTGCCAGATTTATATTCCTGTAACTAGATCTGTAGTTGACAAGTCTTTATTCTTTCTAGACAATGTATAATAATTTATTTGTTGATGACATCCAAAATTTAGTATCTTGATCTCAGCGCATACGCACGACACCGTGCTGTTTGCTGTTTAATGCCAATAAACGAATAAACGAATTGTATGAACAAAAAACATAATCGTTTCTATGCATATCGTGTACAAAACGATCGTAATCACTGCGTTTTCATTTGTTTAGTTTTGGGAACCTTCAACAAATCTTCGCTGTATGTTGGGTATATCATAGCAGTAAGGAAAGCAGTAAATGTAAATGAGATGAGAGACGACTGTGTGTCGCAGTAAAGAAAACCTTTAAGCTGGGTTACTTAGAGACAAGAATGAACTATACAGCGAAGTTTTGTTGAAAGTTCCAAAAGACAATAGTCAAAATCGAACGGAAAACGCAATGAAAACGATCGTTTTGTATAAACGAAATGCATAGAAACGAATATCGTTTTGTTCTTTCTATACGCAAAGGCGATATTTTCGTTTAAATACCCGGCTCGCAACTATTTAAACGCCTGTCGTTTCTTTCAACGTATGTTATGTTTCGTACCGTTTACACATCGTTTTTTTAAATTAGAAAACGATGTTTTCGCTGGTTTAAATGTGGCACGTTTGAACGAAAACGATGTTTGTTTTCTCATGTATTGCAGAGCTCTCCGTACAAAAACACGGGTGGGTGGTGGTCGGGCGAATGAGACGGCGTAAATTAACGGTATGGGTTCCTCCTTATAGGAATCACGATTTGCCTGGTTTGGCCCTCAGGTACGTTTTTATCTTTGGCTCTTTAGTTACCTGGGAGTTGAATTGGGTTATTGCTATGCTCTTGCTCTGTTAATTTATTTTCACTCGTACCCTCCCACCTCCACCTCACCCAGACCCCACGTTGCTGGAAAAAATAACAAAAACACATTTTATCCCACCTTCTCTGGTCAAAATCTTCTTGCCTGTCGACTTTTCATTCGTACCCCTACTCCCACCCCGACCCCATGTTGCTGGAAGGGAAATAACCAAGTAATTTAAGAGGAAAAGTGGGTCAAGGTCACATGAGGTTCACATATTTGACAGTGGTTATTGATGTACACTGCAAGGCGATCAATGTGTGCAAGTTTGGTGGCTCTAGCCCTAAGAATATTGAAGATAGAGACTTGACTAAAAACCTTAGCCAAGGGGAAATAACTAAGTAATTTAAGTGGAAAAGTAGGTCAAGGTCACAGATTTGATAGTGGTTATAGATGTACACTGCAAGGTGATTAATGTGTGCACGTTTGGTGGCTATAGGCCTAATAGTATTGAAGATATGGACTTGACTAAAAACCTTAACCGAAGTGAGACGCCGACGCGGACGCCAGACGGACGGACAAAGCGGCACCAATATGCTCCCCCGAAAAAAAAAATCGGGGAGCATAACAACTTCAGATTTGTCCTGCTATCAACACATTTTATCATTTTTGCAACAATATATGCAGAAATTGTCTTAAACAACTACAAATATATGCACCATAAAACTCACCAGATGCCACCAAATTGAATATAAATTTCAAAATTTAAATTTCCTTGGGGGAGGCCCCCCAACCCCCCCCCCCCCCCCCCCCACCCCCCCCCCCCCCCCCCCTAACAAGAAGGGCGTACCCCTCCCGTACCCTCCCTCTTCGTCGCCTACGGCGACTAAGCTGCGTGGAAATCGATATAGCTGGCTACTTTTTCAAAAAAGCTGACTACTCTCAATTTTACGGAGACCTCTGGTATTGGTGCTTTTACGTATGTATATCTAATGTAGTTTAATATAAGCATCAATAAGTGGAAACAATAAGCTAAAACATTTGTTTCCTCAATCTGATAACACATTGTAATGTGTTATAAGATGGAGTAAAAACAATGTTATCTTCATTTATTGATGCTTGTATGTATATTTAATGTACAGATCTCGGTCCGTTACTTCAACCTGTGAGTTTACGATCCCTATTACAGGTTATTGACCGCGGGAGATCCCTATTACAGGTTATTGACATCGGGAGATCCCTATTACAGGTTATTGACCGCGGGAGAAGCAACCAGCGTTATTCTGTCGTTGTACATGTTCCATCTCAATTAAGATACTACGGAGCCCCGCAGGGGACGTATAATTCTTTTTTTTATTAATTCGTTCCCACGAAATAACAATTCGTTCCCTAAAGTTAACAATTCGTTCCCACGATATAACAATTCGTTCCCACGAATATAACAATTCGTTCTTTCAAATTAACAAATTTCTCCCACGAAATGACAATTCGTTCCCTCAATTTTAATAATTCCTTCCCTCGAATTTACAATTCGTTCCCACGATATAAGAATTCGTTCACACGAATTAACAATTCGTTCCCGTGGGAACGAATTGTTATTTCGTGGGAACGAATTGCTAAATTGAGGGAACGAATTGTTAATTCGTGGAATTGAGGGAACGAATTGTTAATTCGTGGGAACGAATTGTTAAAAAAAAGAATTCTACGTCTCCTGAGGGGCTCTGTATCCATCAATAACGAGTCCAATAATTCACTACGAAGTTAGACATCAGCGACAATGAAAGCAAACATCTTAGCCGTGTTCAAAACAAACACATATTCATCGAGATAATGGGTTTGCGCCCGGCATCAAGTAATATTTGTTTCGCCTTCCCGAGAGATAGAGGATAATACGGAAGCCCATTAGGGCCACTTCACTTTTTTTTAATTTCCATTTATTCAAGATCTCAAGATACTTTCTTGAATTTTCAAGAAATTTTCTTGAATTTTCAAGATCTTTTCTTGAATTTTCCAGATACTTTCTTGAATTTTTGAATTTTCCAGATACTTTGTACTTTCTTGAATTTTTCTTGAATTTTCAAGATACTTTCCGTAGGATTAAGAGCAATGCTAGCTTCAGATGTTATAGTATAAGCCCCATTTCTTTAAAACAGCCACGTATGTGGTTGAGTCAGCAATTATGACCAGACATTCATGACCAGTAGCCGATTTCGTCAAAATTGCTAAGCATACTTATCTACCAAAGTATACTTTGAGGAAGTAATAATTTATTTTTCCAAAAATACATTATTTCATATAGAACTAACCACTGCATATAGTTGATGATTAAAAGTATGCAGAAGTATTATACCGAATTGATTACATTATCACAGCCAAAAATGGCTGTGATAATGTAATAAATTCAGTATAATAAAAATTCATACATTTATCCTTAAATTCAAAATGTCTCCCTCAAAATATACTTTGCTAGATAAGTATGATTGGAATTTAGGTGAAATCTGCTACAGATAACACACTCATGCAGTCAGATAATGATATTTACTGCTTGCTTGAAACCACGAGGCATGTTTCACTGATTGAATGGCGAACAGTGCAGACCCAGATCAGACTACATGGAAGCGCAGGCTGGTCTGGGTCTACAAAGGTCGCAAATCAATAAACTCATTTTACCCAATCACAGCCAAAAATAAAGAAAATGGAAAATTACCGGGTTGATATCGCAAATGGCTTGTAAGAACTACTATACGTTGTTAAAGGTACATGCCCACTCAGTAGGCACAACCTGTTCTTTATATCGGAGAAATCATCCCAGACATTTTCTGGCAAAATAAACATTCATTCACCATTACTCCACGTATTGATTGGCAGTATTTTTTATACATTTTATATCAGACGTAAATGTCCACACTGATATCAGCGGCGATAACCGTGTTTCCCTAAAATGTTATCGGATATTACTATATCTGTGTTTATTTTCTGATGTGAAATGATCATACTCTATAATCTGTCGAAAATATTATATTTTTAAGTGACGCATTTAATTAGTATAAATAATTAAAACATAGCATGCCTCATTTTTATATGAAAATAGCCTGATACCACCGCGAGTCACTGTCAGTAAAAGAAATATTACTAAATGATTATAATTATCTGTATAGCGGGCACTCGTAATTTTTAGATCTGATGGAATAGAGACACAATTATACACTTAAGTTGTATTCAATTCCTATAAAGAACACTGTGTGCCTACTGAGTCGGCATGTACGGTACCTTTAATGACATTGGAGACAACATGGAAACGCGCCAATATTGAGAAAACTAACAAATGGGAAGGTCCACAAATACATTCGACATTCGGTAGCACGAATGGGTGTGCCCTAAAATGTGCTAACATACATGTATGTAACCATGTACCCAGTCTGTGTTATATCATTTATCTGTAGCATATTCACCAAAATTGCAAAGCCTGCTTATCTAGCAAATCGTACTTTGTGGGAGTAATCATTATATTTCCCGAAATGCATTATTTTATATAGAACTAACGAATGTATGTATTTGATTAAAAGTATGCTATTATTATACTAAATGCATTACATTATCACAGCCAAAAGGCTGTGATAATGTAATACCTTCGGTATAGTAAAAATTAATAAATTTATCCTTAAATTGAAAATTTCTCCCTCAAGTGTACTTAGCAAGATAAGTATACTTTGCAATTTTGCAATTTTGGTGAAATGGGCTATCGGGTATCACCGCCTCTGCATTGGTCTACTACATAGTCCCGGTGACATTATACAGTTGTTTCATGGTCATTCGGGGGAACAGTCGCAACTATTGCCCCTCGGTGCTGTGGACGACCCTTATGCACTATTGCCCTAAGGGCAATAGTGCATATGGGTCGTCCACAGCACCGAGGGGCGCAATATGTTTTGACTGTTCCCCCCCGAATTACCATAAAATAACTGCTGTATTCCTCAACCTGTAACAGTGTATGTGACCCAATGAACGTAAATTTGGCGGGGCGCGTCGACAGACCAGTCTAAATAACGCTCAATTTTATGACGTAATCTTCGATCACGTCGTGAGTGTCTGGGGTTCAACTAGTTTTTGACTATTCCACGGGCAAGCGGAAGGCTATTGATCGGGCACGCGGAACTATTGCACAGGCACGTCAAAACCCAGGGAATTAGTTAAAACTATGGAATATCAACTTATATAGAGTTGGGTAATCATTTCTCGCATTCAGCATTGACTAAATACTCACATGTGTTGTAGGGCCCGTTTCACTAAACTTCGTACGACTAAAATATTCGTATTAAGTGCAAATTTAGGATCATCTGGAAATTTCAATTGATGGATTTACATTAATTGAGAATTGGTTGCATATGTTCAATAAAGGTAAATCCAATAACTGTTTAAATGAAAGCGCTGTTAATGTGAAATTTACTGACATATCATAATTTTGCACTTACGAACCATTTTAGTCGTACAAATTGTTTAGTGAAACGACCCACTGGGTCACATCTACACTTGCATGGCACGTGTCTATACCATATATAGTTGACTTGTATTTTTTTATTGATCTTTTTCCGTTCCTGTGCCAGGGTGTGGATCACGTGTTTCTGAACGGTGTTACGTCATGTCCTTTTAAATGTGTTTACAGTAGACTTCCTTTAATAACTTTCTAATGGAATGACGTAATTTTGCGGTACACGTTGCCCTTCATTGTATAGGCGGCTTTAATCTCATAATTATGTCGTTTTGACGAAGAATCGGTTACCGTAAATGTAAATAAAAAACTAGAGCACGTGAATTTAAGAAATAAACGGTACTCGATTCTTTGTGAAAGTTATAAGTTATTGTAATATTAGGCCGTCAGTCAAAAATGGAAACTCTCTCCTCTGGGGATTGTTGCAGACATATATTTTCTGAAACTGCATTGTATAGTTACCGTGTATTGTTTATTTTCCAATGTTTGTAATTCACGAACTAGGGTTAATTTAAATTATAAACGCATGTGAAGACACATGTGGGATTTCTAATGTTGGAGAAAGCCATGCATACTTGGAATAAGCATACTCAGCCATCCATCATACATTGTACCATCCTACATACCCACTTAGCAAATGATCATCACTGATGATGCTTGACTACTGTCTGTTGCACGTTTTGCTGCCGACGAACTTTTGGCTATTAAACACATTAAATCTAAAAAATATTTTAAAAGTAAGTACTTTTTTATCAATAACAAAAGTCACCCTCGCCAAAAAAAATTGTTTGATGAAAGTCCATCAAATATTGATTTTATTGCGAAAAAACGATTTTCCTATGGGAATACAACATGGGGAGTCAATTTCAAAAAATTCTTTTTTTGGAAATTGTCTCCGAAACCTGGCGAGATGGCTTGAAAATGATGTAACTAAGAAAACAAAAGTTAGATTTTGAAAATCGGTCCGCAAATAAAAATGTTTATCCCCCATGTTAAATTCCCATAGGAAAATCGTTTTTTCGCAATAAAATCAATATTTGATGGAATTTCATCAAATCATTTTTTTTGGGGAGGGTGACGTTTTTTGTTATTGATGAAAAAGTACTTACTTTTAAATATTTTTTAGATTTAACATGTTTAATGGCCAAAAGTTCGTCGGCAGCAAAACGTGGAACAGACAGTAGTTCGGAGAAGTGTGCTTGTTACCAATCACATTAACTAGACAACTGAATAATAGCAGTGTAGCCATTGTTAACATTTTGGAAACACTTGGAAACATTTCTTCAATACTCAAATTGATTGAAATCCATCCACATTTTTTTGTCTTTGAAAATAAACATAGTGCATTCTATACGTAACAATGCTATTGTTGTTCAATTACAGAAAACTGCAGCTTCATCGTCAATATTATTGAACACCTGCTTATTTTGGCGGCCATCTTGAAAATATCCTTATAACATTGTATAACCGGACATGCATCTACTGTCACGTGATTCAACTTGTATATCGAAGTGGTATTTGATGGATTTACATTTATTGAGCATATGTTGCATATGCTCAATAAATGTAAATACATGGATACATGCAGTATTGTACATAAAAGGCTATTTAAAACAGCCCCATAGAGTAAACAAAAGGGAGGAAAAGAACATTTTGGCGACCATTTTGGCTTTTTATTTTACATTTGTTGAAGGAAATTGCATCACTATCTCCTGTCAATTATATTTATTTGTTTGGGAAAGTATTGTATAGTGCTTCGACTTTATGAGTATCTGTAATCGTTCGTAACAGCACGCGATTCGCAGAAAGAAATGTTGCAAAACAGCCTTCGGCAGCCATTTTGAAATATATTGCCATTTGCTGATTTAATCAAATGTAAAATATATTCCAAATCATTTTACATTTAAATTGTGACTGAATTTATATCATTTTACCTAGTTAATAATGATCGGCGGCCATCTTGAAAAATGGCCGCCATTTGTTAACCCATTGTTAATCTTGCCAAGGACAGCTATGGCAATGCCAACTAGCAATCAAGCAGCTTGACAAGATTAGTGCAGGCGGTAATGTACGTGCTGCTTGAAGCACCTCATTGACTGAACACGAACACAGGTGGAAGACTCGGACCTACTGTCTGTTCCACGTTTTGCTGCCGACGAACTTTTGGCCATTTAACACATTAAATCTAAACAATATTTAAAAGTAAGTACTTTTTCATCAATAACAAAAAAGTCACCCTCCCCAAAACAAATTATTTTACGAAATTCTATCAAATATTGATTTTATTGCGAAAAAACGATTTTCCTATGGGAATTTAAAATGGGGGCTAAAACTAGATTCCAAAAAAAAAAAAAATATTTGTGGACCGATTTTCAAAATCTAGCTTTTGTTTTCTTAGTTACATAATTTTCAAGCTATCTCGCCAGGTTTCGGAGTCAATTTGCAATTGTTTTCGTTTTTTTATCCTTCAGGATCAAAAAACGAAAAGTTTTTGAAATTCCCATAGGAAAATCGTTTTTTCGCAATAAAATCAATATTTGATGGAATTTCAAATGTTTCAAATGTTCATCGGCAGCAAAACGTGGAACAGATAGTAGGACCCAAGGACCCAATACTTGGCTCATTTGGAAAAACGTTACCCCATCCACACATTGCCATACCCTATACCTTATACCCTTTTAAGGCTGTAATGTATAGTGTATTGAAATGGGTGGGTGTAGTAACGTTTTTCAAATGAGCCAAGTATTGGGTCCTAGGTCCGAGTCTTCCACCTAACACGAGCAATGTAGACCATGACACGTGACTACAGTAATCACACACATTAAGCGGCCATTGTGGTCACATGTGTTTGAACAATATGGTCAGTATGTTGGTGTATTTTGTGTATTTTGGTAGATTTTGGTAATTTACATAGTTGTGTGCAACTACTAATGCTCAATCATTACACACGACATAGATCGTCAATTATCTACTATTCACCGTTCCGAACGTTCGGACCCATTTTATAATGTCATTATACCCACGAATGTACTTCTAGGTATACGTGTAATTCGCGGGAGATGACGTAAATTGTATGTTTGTAATAATGCACCCAAACCACCACCAGATACACCGAAATAACCTATAAAACACCGACATATGAACCGTTCTTCAAGAACCTGTGATTGTGGTCAGACGGGGACATGTACGAGCCCGTAAACGTCTGTCAATATCATAAAAACTCGCTAAACCATGTAACTCGTATACATATGCATCAAGTGGGTGGCAGGTGGAGCATGCGATGGGTAATTTAACGATCGGGATTCATCTTTACCGGAATCCCGGCTGGAGACCTGGTTTGGCCCTCACATACGTCTTTGGCATTTTGTATGTGACAGTTGAATCTGGTTATACCACTTATCTGAGTATTACGATATTCGTAATCCTATTTTAGGGGAAGGGCCAAGTGACTTTGGTGTGGTATGGACCTGGCACCAGGTCAGGTTATTCTAATTTCAGGGCTGAATATATTTGTTCTCGATGTATATTCCGTTCTGATTTTATTTTTTAGGATTTTTCCCCCCAATGCAGCAGGTTAAAATGGGATCGAACCTGTTTGCCCGGCCTTACATGACCTTAGCTGTTGATAGGCCGTTAACAACTAATAAACAAACAAACAAACAAACAAACAGATACATCAAATTGATCCTGGGATACGTTTACAACCCGGATTTGTTCCCGGATCCACAAACCAACGATTGACTATTCTATCGTTTTAACTTCGTTTTCATTTGTATAATTAGAAAACGATGTTTTCGTTGGTTTAAACGTGTAGCGTTTAAACCAACGTAAACATCATTTCTAATTTAGAACAATGAAAACTATTCGTTGAAACAAACAACATGAGCGTTAAATAGTTGAAAACCGGGTATTTAAACGAACATATCGTTTTCGCGTACAAAAAAATAATCTAAATAACAAAGCAATGGTCGTTTTCATGCATATCGTTGTACAAAACGATCGTTTTCTACCTCATGTCCATTTGTTTACATTTTGTGATTGGAAAACCTTAACAAATAATCGCTGTGAACTGCCAAATACATTGCTTTGTAACATTTTAGCGAACTGTTCTATATTCTATTCAAAGAACGAATGTCAAGGACGTGTTTGTCATTCATCGTTTGCCATACTTACCTAAAATCACTGTTGTCATGGCAATAAAATATTTAATTCCTTCTAGCAAATTAGCCTTCCTCCACAACAAAACCATAGCAACAACGGTTTACACGTCTTTGGAAAAACTGGCTTTATCAAACGGAAACACAATCCGACTTTGATGATTCTTTAGCAGATATCGAATTTTCCCGGACGTATTACGAAGAAACCGATGTGTTCCGTATGTACGAACTGCTACAACAGACGGACTTATTATTGCCAACCAGCGTAGATCCTATTCGGCCTGCGCCATTGCGCCGTCTGAACCGGAACTATGCTGGTTACAACTATCAGACTGGACAACCCATATTTAACTAATCCCCAAGGTGATCAAATGCACATGATAATTAACGCACGCGCTGGAAGCAGACGACAAATCGCGCATTTTTGTCAATCGTCTCATCCATTATGTGAGTAGTACTCCGAGTTGCCAGACGAAATGATGTCGTCTGCTGATTGTAAAATCAATACCGTTAGCTAGACTGTGAATCCCTCCAAATGGTTTCGTAATAAACATTACGGGCGAATATGAACCACTCCATTTGCTGGCAAGCACGGCAAGCGAAGCCGCCATTGTCTCGCGATGTCCGCTTCTTGCGCATGCGCTCCACCCGGTCCGCGTCTTGCGCATGCGTGCCACCCGTACATTCACGCGTCTTTATAGTTGCGATGTTTTGCATAAGAAGGAATCGGTATTCATGTGTGGCTGTGACTGGAGAAAAATAAGGCGTATGACATTTGCGACCAATGTAGATCCAGATCAGCATGTGCATCGAAAACAACAGCCGTCTCATCAGAATCTGCATTTTTTGCAAGTAATTTTTATATTTTTAGAATAAAAACACCCCCTTTTCATACATGGCCTATTCTGAAAATAATATTGTGACGATTGGATTGGTCGGAAAATTAGCATATCAACATCCATTCCAGTTACGTAGGTGTGAAAGGGTATTTTCTCCGCGGGGCAGAAACGAATATACGCACTGCCGGCAACTAGCCGCCATATTTATATAATGTATTATTTCTGGCGTTCTCCACATTTGCTCAACGCCAGACACAGTAACGTAATTATAGCAGAATTAAACATGTTTGACATATCTGTATTGTTGTTTTGCCACCCCAAACCCACCACTCATCCCACATAGAATTTTATTGCATTTTTGGACTTCTGATTTTTTCAAATGACTATGCAGTCCCGGGCATATGTGGCCTATTCCGGAAGCTACAGTACTAAATGGTTAGCTGTGGAGAAATGGGAACTTATGGGTTTGCGACCAGTGTAGATCCAGATCAGTCTGTGCATCCGCACAGTCTGATCAGGATCTGCAATGCTCGTCATTCCATTAATGAAACGCCCGCCATGCTTCTAATATATACTCAACACAAAAAGTAACGCTACATACATAATTACACTATTATATTATCAAATGTATAACCGTGTTTTATTCCAATTGAGTATTTTATTGTTGGTATACCATCCCTCTATAACCATATGAAAAACTGTATTGTTAACTGACGTAATGTGCTCTGTATGTGTCGTTGAATACCATGGGGGGTCGAAAATATTAAGTTTTTCGCACAACCTTGTCAAGGTGCATGATCACGTGGTTACAACAACGTCGCCCACTCCAAAGTAAGTATTATTTGATATTGTCCTTAATATGCAACGGATTTTGATGAAATATGGCGCAGCAAACGCGTCTTCATGAGATGCATTTGGTGGTCCAGGGAGTTTGGCACAGACTTATGTCGTTTTTGCAAAGAATCGATTTTCAAAATCCGTTACGTAATAAGGACACTATAAAAGAATACGTACTTTCAATCGGATGGATTCTGGAAGTTTCAGTACTTTTTGTTGTTGTTAGTACCACGTGATCATACACGTTGCTTGTGTCGAATTCATTAACATTGGACTTCATCTACGCATTGGCCCAACCAACCGCCATATATCACGCTGTGGGATGTGTTCCACCAGTCAATGACAAGTGTCTGACACAAATATAACGTCTCTGGCTGTTGGCGTCGTTGACAAACGCGTCTATCTAATAATTCCAGCACAAAAATATTTACACAATTCCCTAACATTTGATTGGTCCGTAGCAAGTCTCTGTCCAGAATTTATATCCCAGTAAACTCCATGCCGAACTACTTTCCGTAACCGTCAGGCTCAGTTAAAATAATTAAGAAAACGGAAAATAAACACATTTTCTTCATGAATTTATTTCAAATGCTGGAATTATAAGGAATGAATGGCCTTTTTGTGGAATTTATCGGGGATATAAACTTGGAAAAGTCGCGGGAATACTGGACGAGGCCTTAAACAATTACAATTTTCGAAAACAAATCAAAAAAAAAAAAAAGATTCCACAAAAAGGCCATTCATTCCTATAATAATCTCGAAAGTACCCCCGGAAACGATACTCATCCACTTGATTGTACCAGAAATCAGAAATTGTCGGAACATCTTACTGTACTCCACCGACGAATACATGTTCGTACGTTTGTACGTGACCATACCAACCGTCGACGTCAATGAGTTCGTGTCAAATGTGAAACTTTCATTTCACACCTTGTTTGCCTACCAGCCTAGCGTATGAAAATGTGTTCTGGCTTTTTTTTGTTTAGCAAAACATCGTTGACTGCGATTGGAAATGTTTCTTGACTCGCTGTTACAGAATGGGAGCAATTAGAAAAGTATGTTAGCTCGCAGCGCCAACATACACGATCATCCTTTTCGTAGCAAATGTGAAACGTCTCCAGTGTTCACGTAACGCCTCTTGAGCCTTGCTTATATTCGTCCAAAGAACACCATAAACTCGTGTGACAAAACTTTGTCAAAATCCGATTGACGCATGCCAATCGCAAGTCAGTGTTGATTATTTGTCATCCGTGGCAGTGCCCATGTCATTACAATTTCAATGTATTGATGTTTTTTCCAATCGCACACAGTAGTCTTATTCGAATCCACAATATTGTTACTTTAAAAAAATGTCACGTGACCTTATTACACGAAAAGAACACCTGTTTTACATGTTTTCCTACCTCCAGCCCAATATAAACATCGTACGTGTATCTCTCATTCGCCAAATTATTCGTGCGAGTCGGCTCGTCTCGGAATATACAAGTATTATGCAAATGTATGCACATAATTCAAATGTTAGGAATTTGAAAACTGTATTTCGTTATTTGTTCAGTATATAATAAGCAATTCACGGCACCGTGTTTCACAGCACATGCGCACTGTGTTGACGGGATAAAAAGGAATATTATATTGTATTGTATTGATAAAATGCCATATTTCTGCAGCCTGATAAGGCTGCAGGAATGTGGCATTTGATCAATACAATACAATACAATACAATACAATACAATACAATACAATATTCCTTTTTATCCCGTCAAGACAGTGCGCATGTGCCGTGAAACACTGTGCCGTGAAACATTTTTGATATCTGGCTAGATGGGCGAGGCTTTTCCGAGCACATCCCGTTTCCGTGCCGCGCCAGATACTTTTTCCCATTCACGGCACTAACATCCTATTTTATTTATCCCGTCAACACCTACAAATGGCTTTAAAATGCCAAAAGATAACCCTAACCACCGCACATATTCATACGCAGTGATTAGGTCGTATTGACAGGATATCAAAAATGTTTCACGGCACCATGTTTCACGGCACATACGCACTGTGTTGACGGGATAAAGTAGTATTGACAAACAGTGTAGATCGTGACGAGCCGTCTCATCTGCACTTTTGCAAGTAATTTTCATATTGTTATGCCCCACCACTATAGTGGAGGGGGCATTTAGTATTACCCTTGTCAGTCCGTCCAGTCCGCCCGTCACAAAACTTTAACGCTAATTTTTGTTTCCCTTCACGGATCTGCTTCATATTTCATACACGCATTGCTCTAATGTTCGTCTATACCGCCCTGTGACAAATCCACGTTCGCACACCCCCGCTAAGCCCAGGGCCAATGTCACATACTTGGTGCGTCAACATCTCCATTTCCGATTAAACGTTTCTAACAAAGCCGTGTTATACTGTCAAGGCAGTAAATGTGGTATCCGTGTTCTATGAAAACATTTTCTAGTTGAAAGCAAAAAACACCCCCTTTCCATAAATGGACTAATCTGAAAATCAGTTTTGACAATTGGATTGCTTGGAAAATTAACATATCAAAATCCATTCCAGTAACTTAGGGGTGAAAGGCAAATGCTTGGCAAATGCTGTGGGTTGAGTATAATTCTGCTAATTTAATAAACAAATAAAACAAAAAATTTCTGAAAAAGTACTATTTCCAATATTTCTTCCTTGCCATTTTCAAAATATCCATTCGAGGGCCTCGTCTATATATTGTAAGCGAGCGGGCAGTTTGGCACACGCAGTTCAACAATACCATGTTAGTGACAATAATAACGTCAAAGGTCAGTGATTGAGAAAAAAAGACCTTACGACGTTTGCGACCAGTCCAGTCCCAGATCAGACTGCGCATCCGGGCCTGCACTGTTCGCATTTCAATCAATGCATGCAATCATTTCGTACTCTCATGAAAAGCACGCGACCATTCGACAAGGCCATTGCACACATTACATAGCGTATTCGTACAGTTACTTAATCAGATCTAATTAATCTAAGTTTAAAACATACGTTTGGCGCGAAAATGTGACATCACATCTTACGTGATTGTATCTGCGGAAACGACACTGACACGCCATGCCTCCGTACTGTCTGACGTCAGCTTGCGATCGTGTTGCCAGACCGCGTGGTCACCAGACCGCGTATTTTTTACATGTTCGATATAATGTTCTTTTCATGGATTGAAATAATAATTGTGTATTTGATATAATTTGTGAATTTGCGTATTTCTAAGTCGCCTTTTGTGGCTTCAATTGTCAAACAGCTCCTAAAGGAACAATTTGACGCTTGATGGGCTTTTTATCAAATGGAAAAGTAATACATTCTTAGCATACCATAAATACATACGATACACATATTACGTCAGCATAGAACAGCATAGAAAACATGGGTTTTCCTAAGACTAATTATAGAGAATAGTAGGTCAGTGCCGTGAATGGGAAAATATCTGGCAAGGCTCGGAAAAGGGATGTGCTCGGCTCTCTGCCGAGCACATCCCGTTTCCGAGCCGCGCCAGATATTTTTCCCATTCACGGCACTAACCTACTATTCTATTTATCCCGTCAACACCTACTATTGGCTTTAAAATGCAAACAATTACGCACAGCCACCGCACATATTCATACGCAGTGATTAGGTCGTATTGACAGGCTATCAAAAATGTTTCACGGCACCGTGTTTCACGGCACATACGCACTGTGTTGACTGGATAATTAGTCCGTACCGTTGTGTAGTTTCGTCGGATTTTGTTTGAGATTTGTTGCTCTATACATATTTTGAAAGGAAATTGAA